>JAEUCK010007524.1:10000-23462 GCA_017311455.1 Otocyon megalotis megalotis | reverse complement strand
TTACTGTACCGTTACACTAACCCTAACCCTAACCATAACCATAACCCTAACCCAAACCGTAAAACTTACCTGTACCGGGATCCCTGGGTAGCGCAACGGTTTGGCGCCTGCCTTTGGCCCAGGGCGCGATGCTGGAGACCCGGGATTGAATCCCACATCAGGCTCCCGGTGCGAGGAGCCTGCTTCTCCCTCTGCCTTTGTCTCTGCCTCTCTCTCTCTTTGTGTGACTATCATAAATAAATAAAAATTAGAAAAAAAACTTACCTGTACCCTAACAATAACCCTAAACCTAAACGTAACCAGTACCGTAAAACAAACCCTAACCCTAACCCTAAACCTAACCTGTACTGTAAGGCTTAAACTAAGCCTAACCCTAACACTAAACTGTACCGAAACCCTAACCCTAACCCTAACCCTAACCGATACCGTAGCCCTACCCCTAACACTAACCCTAACTCAAACCCTAACCCTAACCTGTTCCGTAACCCTAACACTAACCCTAACCGTAAAACTTACCTACACCTTAACACTAACCCTAACCCGAAACCTAACCCTAACCTAACTGTAAAACTTACCTGTACCGTAACACTAACCCTAACACTAACCCTAACCAAACCCTAACCCTAACCCTAAACGTAACCCTAATCCTAACCGTAAAACTTACCTGTACCGTAACACTAACCCCTAACCCTAAGCCTGACCCTAATCCTAACCCTAAACCCTAACCCTAACCCTAACCCTAACCACTAAACCTAACCATAACCTTAACCATAACCCTAACCCCTAACCCCTAAACCTAATCCTAATCCTAACCCTAACCCTAACCCCTAAACCTAACCCTAACCCATAACACTAACCCTAACCCTAACACTTCCCTAACCCTAATCCCTAACCCCAACCCTAACACTAACACTAACCCTAACCCCTAATCCTTACCCTAACCCTAACCCTAACCCTAACCCAAACCCTGAACTTAACCTGTCCGGTACCATAACACTAACACTAATCCCAAATCTTACCCTTACTTGTACCGTAACCCTATACCTAACCCTAACCCTAACCATAACCTGTTCCGCAACAGTAACCCTATCCCAAACCCTAACCCTGACCTAACCTGTATGGTAACCCTAACCCTAATGCTAACCCTAACCATAACAGTAAGCTGTACAGTAACCCTAACCCTAAACATAACCCTAAACCTAACCGGTACCTTAACCCTAAACCTAAACCTAATCCTAACCCTAACCCTAACCCTAACGCTAACCTGAACCATAACCCTAACCCTAAACCTAAACCTAACCCTAAATTATACCGTAACCCTAATTCTAACCCTAACCCTATCCGTAACCCAAACCTCTACCGTAACCATAACCATAACTCTAACCCTAACCCTAGACCTAACCCTAACCCTAACCCTAACCTGTATGGTAAACCTAACCCTAAACCTAACACTAAACCTAAACAGTACCATAACCCTTACTCTACCCTAACCCTAAACATAAATCTAACCCTAACCTGTAACATAACCCTAATCCTATTCCTGACCTGAACGTCACCCTAACCATGACCCTAACCGTAACCCTAACCTATACCGTATCCCTAAACCTAACCCTAACCCTTACCTGCACCATAAACCTAACCCTAACCCTAACCCTAACCCTAACACTAACACTAAACCTAAACCCAACATTACCGTAACCCTCAGCCTAAACCTAACCCTAACCCTAAACTTAACCCTATCCTGTACCTTAACCCTAACCCTTACCCTCACCCTAACCTGTACCGTAACCCTAACCCTAACACTAACCCTACCCGTAACCCTAAACCACACCTGTACGGCAACCTTAACCGTAACCCTACCGTAACCATATCCCTAATCGTAAAACCACCTGTACCGTAAAACTAACCCTAACACTAAACATAACCCTACCCTGAACCGTAACCCTAACCCTACCCGTAACCCTAACCCACAACTGTACCGCAACCCTAAATGTAACCTAACCCTTACTGTAACCCTTACCTGTACCTAAACACTAACCTTAACCCTAAACCTAAGCTGTTCCGTAACCCTAAACCTAACCCTAAACCTAACCCTAAACATAACTCTTACCTGTTCCGTAACAATAACCTAAACCAAACCGTAACGAGTACCGTAAACCTAACCCTAACCCTACCCTAACCCTAACCCTAACCTGTACCGTAAGGCTAAACCTAACCTAATCCTAACCCTAAACTGTACCGAAACCCTAACCCTAACACTAACCAGTACCGTAGCCCTAACCCTAACCCTAACTCTAACCCAAACCCTACCCTAAACTGTACCATAACCCTAACCCTAACCCTAACCGTAAAACTTACCTATACCATAACACAAACCCTAACCCTAACCCTAACCCTAACCCTACCGTAAATCTTACCTGTACCGTAACACTAACCCTAACCCTAACCCTAAGTGTACCGTAAACCTAACCCTCAACCTAAACCTAACCGTAAAACTTACTGTACCGTTACACTAACCCTAACCCTAACCATAACCATAACCCTAACCCTAACCGTAAAACTTACCTGTACCGTAAGAATAACCCTAAACCTAAACGTAACCAGTACCGTAAAACAAACCCTAACCCTAACCCTAACCTTAACCTGTACTGTAAGGCTTAACCTAACCCTAACCCTAACACTACACTGTACCGAAACCTTAACCCTAACCCTAAACCTAACCGGTACCGGAGCCCTAACCCTAACACTAACGCTAACCCAAACCCTAACCCTAACCTGTTCCGTAAACCTAACCCTAACCCTAACCCTAACCGTAAAACTTACCTGTACCTTAACACTAACCCTAACCCTAAACCTAACCCTAAACTAACTGTAAAACTTACCTGTACCGTAACACTAACCCTAACACTAACCCTAACCAAACCCTAACCCTAACCCTAAACGTAACCCTAACCCTAACCGTAAAACTTACCTGTACCGTAACACTAACCCCTAACCCTAAGCCTGACCCTAATCCTAACCTAAACCCTAACCCTAACCCTAACTCTAACCTCTACCGTAACCATAACCATAACCGTAACCCTAACCCTAAACCTGATCCTAACCCTAACCCTAACTCTAACCTGTATGGTAACTGTAAACCTAACCCTAAACCTAACCCTAGACCTAACCCTAACCCTAACCCTAACCTGTATGGTAAACCTAACCCTAAACCTAACACTAAACCTAAACGGTACCATAACCCTAACTCTACGCTAACCCTAACCAAAACCTAACCCTAACCTGTACCATAACCCTAATCCTATTCCTGACCTGAACGTCACCGTAACCATGACCCTAACCCTAACCCTAACCTATACCATATCCCTAAACCTTACCCTAACCCTTACCTGCACCATAAACCTAACCCTAACCCTAACCCTAACCCTACACTAACACTAAACCTAAACCCAACATTTACCGTAACCCTCAGCCTAAACCTAACCCTAACCCTAAACTTAACCCTATCCTGTACCTTAACCCTAACCCTTACCCTCACCCTAATCTGTACCGTAAACCTAACCCCCTAACCCTAACCCTAACCCTAACCCTACCCGTAACACTGAACCACACGTGTATGGCAACCCTAACCCTAAACCTAACCGTACATTAACCCTAACCGTAAAACTTAGCTGTACCATAACACTAACCCTAACCCTAAAACTAACCCTAACACTAACCCTAACCCTAACTCTAACCCTAACCCTAACACTAAACCTAACCCCTAAACCTAACCCTAACCCTAACCATAACCCTGACACCGAACCCTAACCCTAACCCTAAACCTAACCCTAAACCTTACCGTAACCCTAACACTAACCCTAAACCTAACACTAACCCTAACCCCCAACCCTAAACCTAACCGTAACACTAACGCTAACGCCTAACCCTAACCCTAACCCTAACCCTAAACCCTCAACTTAACCCTAACCCTAACCCTAACCCTAACCAAATCCCTAAACCTAACCCTAACCCTACCGTATTCCTGAACCTTAGACACACTAACCCTAACCCTGAACCCTAACATAAACCTAACCCTAAACCTACACCTAACCCCTAACCCTAACCCTAAACCTAACCCCTACCCCTACACCTAACCCTAACCATAACCCTAACCCCTAACCCTAACCCTAAGCCTAACCCTAACTTTAACCCCTAAGCCTAACCCTAACCCTGAACCTAACCTGACCGGTACCATAACACTAACACTACCCCAACCCTTACCCTTACTTGTACCGTAACCCTAACCCTAACCCTAGCCCTAACCCTACCCTAACCCTAATCTGTTCCGCAACCCTAACCCTAACCCTAACCCTGACCCTAACCTGTATGGCAACCCTAACCCTAACCCTAACGCTAACCCTAACCAACCCTAACCTGTACGGTAACCCTAACCCTAACCCTAAACCTAAACCTAACTGGTACCGTAACCTAACACTAAACCTAAACCTAACCCTAACCCAAACCCTAACCTTAACTCTAACCCTAACCCTAACCTGTACCATAACCCTAACCCTAAACGTAAACCTAACCCTAACCTATACCATAACCCTAATTCTAACCCTAACCCTAACCCTAACCCTAACCGTAACCCTAAAGTCTACCATAACCCTTACCGTAACCTAACCCTAACACCTAATCCTAACCCTAACCCTAACCCTAACCCTAACCC
Organism: Otocyon megalotis megalotis; assembly: GCA_017311455.1. NCBI lineage: Eukaryota > Metazoa > Chordata > Mammalia > Carnivora > Canidae > Otocyon > Otocyon megalotis. The sequence goes on along the minus strand of JAEUCK010007524.1, from coordinate 18,751 downwards.
TGAACCTAACCTGTCCGGTCATAATACTAACACTAACCCCAAACCTTCCCCTTACTTGTACCATAACCCTAACCCTAACCCTAACCCTAACCTGTACGGTAATCCTATCCTAACCCTAAACCTAACCCTAAACCTAACCGGAAACGTAAACCTAACCCTAAAACTAACCCTAAACATAACCCTAACCCTAACCTGTACCTTAACCCTAACCCTAACCCTAAACCTAATCCTAACCTATACCGTAAACCTAATTCTAATCCTAACTCTAACCATAACCCTAACCTCTATCGTAACCCTAAACTTAACCCTAACCCTAACCCTAACCCTAACCCTAAACCTAACGCTAACCTGTACGGTAAACCTAACCCTAAACCTAACCCTAAACCTAAATGGTACCATAACCCTCACTGTAACCCTAACCCTGCCGTAACCCTTACCTGTACCGTAACACTAACCCTAACCCTAAACCTAAGCTGTACCGTAACCCTAAACCTAACCCTAACCCTAAGTTTAACCCTAACCTGTACCGTAACCCTAACCCTAACACTAACCCTACCCGTAACCCTAAACCACACCTGTACGGCAACCTTAATCCTAACCCTAACCGTAACCATATCCCTAATCGTAAAACCACCTGTACCATTAAACTAACCCTAACACTAAACATAACCCTACCCTGAACCGTAACCCTAACCCTACACGTAACCCTAACCCACAACTGTACCGCAACCCTAACCGTAACCTAACCCTTACTGTAACCCTTACCTGTACCTTAACACTAACCTTAACCCTAAACCTAAGCTGTACCGTAACCCTAAACCTAACCCTAAACCTAACCCTAAACATAACACTTACCTGTTCCGTAACAATAACCTAAACTTAAACGTAACGAGTACCGTAAACCTAACCCTAACCCTACCCTAACCCTAACCCTAACCTGTACTGTAAGGCTAAACCTAACCATAATCCTAACCCTAAACTGTACTGAAACCCTAACCCTAACACTAACCAGTACCGTAGCCCTAACCCTAACCCTAACTCTAACCTAAACCCTGCCCTAACATGTACCATGACCCTAACCCTAACCCTAACCGTAAAACTTACCTATACCATAACACAAACCCTAAACCTACCCCTAAACCTAACCATAACCTTATCCCTAACCCTAACCCCTGACCCTAACCCTAACCCCTAACCCTAACCCTAACTCTAACCCTTCCCTAACACTAACCCTAACCCCTAACCCATACCCTAACCTCTAACCCTAACCCTAACCCTAACCCTAACCCCTATTCCTAAACCTAACCCTAACCCTAACCATAACCCTGAACCTAACCTGACAGGTACCATAACACTAACACTAACCCCAACCCTTACCCTTACTTGTACCGTAACCCTAAACCTAACCCTAACCCTAACCCTAACCCTAACCTGTTCCGCAACCCTAACCCTAACCCTAACCCTGACCCTAACTTGTATGGTAACCTAACCCTAACCCTAACGCTAACCCTAACCAACCCTAACCTGTACTGTAACCCTAACCCTAAACCTAAACCTAAACCTAACTGGTACCGTAACCTAACACTAAACCTAAACCTAAACCTAACCCTAACCCAAACCCTAACCTTAACTCTAACCCCAACTCTAACCTGTACCATAACCCTAACCCTAACCCTAACTATAAAGCCTTACCTATACCATAACACAAACTAAACTAACTCCTAATCCTAAACCTAACCGTAAAACTTACCTGTACGTATTCCCAACCTAACCCTAACCCTAACCCAAATCCTAACCCTAACGTGTACTGTAACCTTGCAATACTAACCTTAACTGTAAATCTCACTCTGTACTGTACCGTAAACTTGAAATCCTAATCCCTAGTCAGAATTCTTGGGCTTCTGTACTGTAATACTAATCTCTAACTCAACCTTTGAACTTGTCTTAAATCCTAACTCAACCTAAACCTAACCGTAAAACTTACTGTACCATTACACTAACCCTAACCCTAACCATAACCATAACCCTAAACCTAACCGTAAAACTTACCTGTACCATAAAAATAACCCTAAACCTAAACGTAACCAGTACCGTAAAACAAACACGAACCCTAACCCTAACCTTAACCTGTACTGTAAGGCTTAACCTAACCCTACCCTAACACTAAAATGTACCGAAACCCTAACCCTAACCCTAAACCTAACCGGTACCGTAGCCCTAACCCTAACTCTAACCCTAACCCAAACCCTAACCCTAACCTGTTCCGTAACCCTAACCCTAACGCTAACCCTAACCGTAAAACTTACCTGTACCTTAACACTAACCCTAACCCTAAACCAAACCCTAAACTAACTGTAAAACTTACCTATACCGTAACACTAACCCTAACACTAACCCTAACCAAACCCTAACCCTATCCTTAAACGTAACCCTATCCCTAACCGTAAAACTTACCTCTACCGTAACACTAATCCCTAACCCTAAGCCTGACCCTAATCCTAACCCTAAACCCTAACCCTAACCCTAACCCTAACCGCTACCGTAACCATAACCATAACTGTAACCCTAACCCTAACCCTGACCCTAACCCTAACCCTAACTCTAACCTGTATGGTAACTGTAAACCTAACCCTAAACCTAACCCTAGACCTAACCCTAACCTAACCCTAACCTGTATGGTAAACCTAACCCTAAACCTAACACTAAACCTAAACGGTACCATAACCCTAACTCTACGCTAACCCTAACCAAAACCTAACCCTAACCTGTACCATAACCCTAATCCTATTCCTGACCTGAACGCACCGTAACCATGACCCTACCCCTAACACTAACCTATACCATATCCCTAAACCTTACCCTAACCCTAACGTGCACCATAAACCTAACCCTAACCCTAACCCTACACTAACACTAAACCTAACCCCAACATTTACCGTAACCCTCAGCCTAAACCTAACCCTAACCCTAAACTTAACCCTATCCTATACCTTAACCCTAACACTTACCCTCACCCTAAACAGTACCGTAAACCTAAACCTAACCGTAACCCTAACCCTAACCTTAACCCTACCCGTAACACTGAACCACACCTGTATGGCAACCCTAACCCTAAACCTAACCGTACATTAACCCTAACCGTAAAACTTAGCTGTACCATAACACTAACCCTAACCCTAAAACTAACCCTAACCCTAACCCTAACCCTAACTCTAACCCTAACCCTAACACTAAACCTAACCCCTAAACCTAACCCTAACCCTAACCATAACCCTGACACCGATCCCTAACCCTAACCCTAACCCTAACCCTAAACCTTACCGTAACCCTAACACTAACCCTAAACCTAACACTAACCCTAACCCCTAACCTAAAACCTAACCCTAACACTAACGCTAACGCCTAACCCTAACCCTAACCCTAACCCTAAACCCTCAACTTAACCCTAACCCTAACCCTAACCAAATCCCTAAACCTAACCCTAACCCTAACCGTATTCCTGAACCTTAGACACACTAACCCTAACCCTGAACCCTAACCCAAACCTAACCCTAAACCTACACCTAACCCCTAACCCTAACCCTAAACCTAACCCCTACCCCTACACATAACCCTAACCATAACCCTAACCCCTAACCCTAACCCTAAGCCTAACCCTAACTTTAACCCCTAAGCCTAACCCTAACCCTGAACCTAACCTGACCGGTACCATAACACTAACACTACCCCAACCCTTACCCTTACTTGTACCGTAACCCTAACCCTAACCCTAGCCCTAACCCTACCCTAACCCTAATCTGTTCCGCAACCCTAACCCTAAAACTAACCCTGACCTAACCTGTATGGTAACCCTAAACCTAACCCTAACGCTAACCCTAACCAACCCTAACCTGTACGGTAACCCTAACCCTAAACCTAAACCTAAACCTAACTGGTACCGTAAACTAACACTAAACCTAAACCTAAACCTAACTCTAATCCAAACCCTAACCTTAACTCTAACCCTAACCCTAACCTGTACCATAACCCTAACCCTAAACGTAAACCTAACCCTAACCTATACATAACCCTAATTCTAACCCTAACCCGAACCGTAACCCAAACCGTAACCCTAAAGTCTACCATAACCCTTACCGTAACCTAACCCTAACACCTAATCCTAACCCTAACCCTAACCCTAACCCTGAACCTAACCTGTCCGGTCATAATACTAACACTATCCCCAAACCTTCCCCTTACTTGTACCATAACCCTAACCCTAACCCTAACACTAACCTGTACGGTAATCCTAACCCTAAACCTAACCCTAAACCTAACCGGAAACGTAAACCTAACCCTAAAACTAACCCTAACCCTAACCCTAAACATAACCCTAACCCTAACCTGTACCTTAACCCTAACCCTAACCCTAAACCTAATCCTAACCTATACCGTAAACCTAATTCTAACCCTAACTCTAACCATAACCCTAAACTCTATCGTAACCCTAAACTTAACCCTAACCCTAACCCTAAACCTAACCCTAACCTGTACGGTAAACCTAACCCTAAACCTAACCCTAAACCTAAATGGTACCATAACCCTCACTGTAACCCTAACCCTGCCGTAACCCTTACCTGTACCGTAACACTAACCCTAACCCTAAACCTAAGCTGTACCGTAACCCTAAACCTAACCCTAAAACTAACCTTTACCCTAACCTGTACTGAAATCCTAACCCTAAACCTAAACATAAACTGTACCGTAACCCTAAACCTAAAACTTACCCTAACCTGTTCGTAACCCTACCCCTAACCCTAAGCCTAACTTGTACCGTAACCCTAACCCTAAACCTAACCCTACCCGTAACCCTAACCCTAACCGTAACCCTTACCTGTACCGTAACACTAACCGTAACACTAAACCTAACCTTTACTGTAACCTGAACTGAAACCCTAACCCTAACCCGAACCATAACCTGTAACGTAACACTAACCATGAAACTTACCCTAACGTGTACCATAATCATACCCTTAACCCTAACGGTAACATGTACCATAACTTTAACTCTAAATCTACCTCTATGGGAAAACTAACCCTATCCCTAACACTAACACTAACCCTAACGGCAACATGTACCGTAACACTAACCCTAACCCTAACCCTAACACTAACCCTAAACCCACCTGGACCGTAACCCTCACCCTAAACCTAACCCTAACCCTAACTTTAACCCTAACCTGTACCAAAACCCTAACCGTTACCCTCACCCTAACCTGTACCGTAACCCTAACCCTAACACTAACCCTACCCGTAACCCTAAACCACACCTGTACGGCAACCTTAACCCTAACCCTAACCGTAACCATATCCCTAATCGTAAAACGACCTGTACCGTAAAACTAACCCTAACACTAAATATAACCCTACCCTGAACCGTAACCCTAACCCTACCCGTAACCCTAACCCACAACTGTACCGCAACCCTAAACGTAACCTAACCCTTACTGTAACCCTTACCTGTACCTTAACACTAACCTTAACCCTAAACCTAAGCTGTACCATAACCCTAAACCTAACCCTAAACCTAACCCTAAACATAACACTTACCTGTTCTGTAACAATAACCTAAACCAAAACGTAACGAGTACCGTAAACCTAACCCTAACCCTACCCTAACCCTAACCCTAACCTGTACCGTAAGGCTAAACCTAACCTAATCCTAACCCTAAACTGTACCGAAACCCTAACCCTAACACTAACCAGTACTGTAGCCCTAACCCTAACCCTAACTCTAACCCAAACCCTACCCTAAACTGTACCATAACCCTAACCCTAACCCTAACCGTAAAACTTACCTATACCATAACACAAACCATAAACCTAACGCTAATCCTAACCCTAACCGTAAAACTTACCTGTACCGTAGCCCTAAACCTAACCCTAACCCTAACCCAAACCCTAACCCTAACCTGTACTGTAACCCTAACACTAACCCTAACCGTAAAACTCACCTGTACCGTAACCCTAACCCTAACCCTAACCCTAACCCTAACCCTACCGTAAATCTTACCTGTACCGTAACACTAACCCTAACCCTAACCCTAACCCTAAACTGTACCGTAAACCTAACCCTCAACTAAACCTAACCGTAAAACTTACCTGTACCGTTACACTAACCCTAACCCTAACCCTAACCTTAACCCTAACCCTAACCTTAAAACTTACCTGTACTATAACAATAACCCTAAACCTAAACGTAAGAAGTACCGTAAAACAAACCCTAACCATAACCCTAACCCTAACCTGTACTGTAAGGCTTAAGCTAACCCTAACCCTAACACTAAACTGTACCGAAACCCTAACCCTAACCCTAACCCTAACCGGTACCGTAGCCCTAACCCTAACACTAACCCTACCCAAACCCTAACCCTAACGTGTTCCGTACCCCTAACCCTAACCCTAACCCTAACCGTAAAACTTACCTGGACCTTAACACTAACACTAACCATAAACCTAACCCTAACCTAACTGTAAAACTTACCTGTACAGTAACACTAACCCTAACACTAACCCTAACCAAACCCTAAACCTAACCCTAAGCGTAACCCTAACCCTAACAGTAAAACTTACCTGTACCTTAACACTAACCCTAACCCTAAGCCTGACCCTAATCCTAACCCTTAACCCTAACCCTCACCCTAACCCTAACCACTAAACCTAACCATAACCCTAACACCTAACCCCTAAACCTAATCCTAATCCTAACCCTAACCCTAACCCTAACCCCTAAACCTAACCCTAACCCATAACCCTAACCCTAAGCCTAACACTTCCCTAACCCTAAACCCTAACCCCAACCCTAACACTAACACTAACCCTAACCCCTAATCCTTACCCTAACCCTAACCCTAACCCTAACCCAAACCCTGAACTTAACCTGTCCGGTACCATAACACTAACACTAATCCCAAACTTTACCCTTACTTGTACCGTAACCCTATACCTAACCCTAACCCTAACCATAACCTGTTCAGCAACCGTAACCCTAACCCAAACGCTAAACCTGACCTAACCTGTATGGTAACCCTAACCCTAATGCTAACCCTAACCATAACCGTAAGCTGTACAGTAACCCTAACCCTAAACATAACCCTAAACCTAACCGGTACCTTAACCCTAAACCTAAACCTAATCCTAACCCTAACCCTAACCCTAACCGTAACGCTAACCTGTACCATAACCCTAACCCTAAACCTAAACTTAACCCTAAATTATACCGTAACCCTAATTCTAACCCTAACCCTATCCGTAACCCTAACCTCTACCGTAACCATAACCATAACCGTAACCCTAACCCTAAACCTAACCCTAACTCTAACTCTAACCTGTATGGTAACTCTAAACCTAACCCTAACCCTAACCCTAGACCTAACCCTAACCTGTATGGTAAACCTAACCCTAAACCTAACACTAAACCTAAACGGTACCATAACCCTAACTCTACCCTAACCCTAACCATAAACCTAACCCTAACCTGTACCATAACCCTAATCCTATTCCTGACCTGAACGTCACCCTACCCATGAACCCAACCCTAACCCTAACCTATACCGTATCCCTAAACCTAACCCTAACCCTTACCTGCACCATAAACCTAACCCCTAACCCTAACCCTAACCTTAACCATAACCCTGACACCGAACCCTAACCTTAACCCAAACCCTAACCCTAAACCTAACCGCAACCCTAACACTAACCCTAAACCTAACACTAACCCTAACCCCTAACGCTAAACCTAACCCTAACACTAACGCTAACGCCTAACCCTAACCCTAACCCTAACCCTAACCCTAAACCCTCAACTTAAGCCTAACCCTAAACCCAACCCTAACCCTAACCAAATCCCTAAACCTAACACTAACCCTAACCATATTCCTGAACCTTAGACACACTAACCCTAACCCTGAACCCTACCCAAACCTAACCCTAAACCTACACCTAACCCCTAACCCTAACCCTAAACCTAACCACTACCCCTAAACCTAACCCTAACCATAACCCTAACCCCTAATCCTAATCCTAACCCTAACCCTAACTTTAAACCCTAAGCCTAACCTTAACCATAACCCTAACACTAACTCCTACCCCTAAACCTAACCCTAACCTTATCCCTAACCCTAACCCCTGACCCTAACCCTAACCCCTAACCCTAACCCTAACTCTAACCCTTCCCTAACACTAACCCTTACCCCTAACCCATACCCTAACCTCTAAACCTAACCCTAACCCTAACCCTAACCCCTATTCCTAAACCCAACCCTAACCCTAAACCAAACCCTAACCCTGAACCTAACCTGAACGGTACCATAACACTAACACTAACCCCAACCCTTACCCTTACTTGTACCGTAACCCTAACCCTAACCCTAACCCTAACCCTAACCCTAACCTGTTCCGCAACCCTAACTCTAACCCTAACCCTAACCCTGACTCTAACCTGTATGGTAACCCTAACCCTAACCCTAAATCTAAACCTAACCAATCCTAACCTGTACGGTAACCCTAACCCTAACCCTAAACCTAAACCTAAACCTAACTGGTACCGTAACCTAACACTAAACCTAAACTTAAACCTAACCCTAAGCCAAACCCTAACCTTAACTCTAACCCTAACCCTAACCTGTACCATAACCCTAACCCTAAACGTAAACCTAACCCTAACCTATACCATAACCCTAATTCTAACCCTAACCCTAACCGTAACCCTAA
>JAEUCK010007524.1:0-5000 GCA_017311455.1 Otocyon megalotis megalotis | reverse complement strand
CCAACCCTAACCTGTACGGTAACCCTAACCCTAAACCTCAACCTAACTGTAAAACTTACCTGTACCGTAGCACTAACATTAACCCTAACCCTAACCCTAACCATAACACTAAACATAACCCCAACCCTAACCCTAACCCTAACAGTAACCCTGACCCCTAACCCCTAACCCCCAAACCTACTCTAACCCTAACCTCTGACCCTAACCCTAAACTGTACCATAACCCTAAACCTAACCCTAAACCTAACACTAATGCTAACCTATAAACTAACTCTAACCCTAAACCTAAACGTAAACATAACTTGTACCGTAACCCTTACCTTAACCCTAAACCTAAGCTTAACCCTAACCTGTACCGTAACCCTAATCATAACTCTAACAGTAAACCTAACCCTATAACCCTAACCATTACCGTAAGCCTAACCCTAACCCTAACCTAATGCTAACCAGTACCGTGACCGTAACCGTAAACCTAACCCTAACCTGTACCGCAACCCTAAACTTATCTCACTGAAACCTGTACCGTAACCCTAACACTTACCCTATCCATATCCCTAAACCACACCTGTACGGCCACCCTAACCCTAACCCTAACTGTAACCCTAAACCTAACCATAAAACTTACCTGTACCGTAACACTAACCCTAAACCTAAATCTAACCCTACCCTGAACCGTAACCCTAACCCTAAACCTAACCCTACGCGTAACCCTAACACACAACTGTACCGCAACCCTAACAGTAACCAAACCCTAAACGTAACCCTTACCTGTACCGTAACACTAACCCTAACCCAACACCTAAGCAGTACCGTAACCCTAACCCTAAACCTAAACCTAACACTAAATGTAAAACTTACCTGTACCATAACAATAACCCTAAACCTAAATGTAACCGGTACTGTAAACCTAAACCTATCTCTAACCATAACCCTAAACCTAACCTGTACCATAAGCCTAAACCTAACCCTATCCATAACCCTAAACTGAACCGAAACGCTAACCCTAACCCTACCCTAACCGTAACCCTAACCCTAACCCTAACTCTAACCATAACCGTAACCCTAAACCTAACCGTAAACCTAACCCTACCTGTACTGTAACCCTAACCCTATCCCTAAACCTAAAGGTAACCCTACCTGTACTATAACCCTAACCCTAACCCTAACCCTAACCCTAAACTGTACCGTAAACCTAGCCCTAACCCTAACCATAACCTCTACCGAAACCCTAACCCTAACCCTAACCCTTACCCTAAACCTAACCTGTACCGCAACGCTAACCGTAACCCTACCCCTAATCCTAACCTGCACGGTAACACTAAACATAACCCTAAACCTAAGCTGCCCTGCAACCCTAAACCTAACACTAACCCCAACCCTAACCGTAACCCTGACCCTAACCCTAACCTATACCATAACCCTAACCCTAACCCTAAACCTAACCAGTACCGTAAGCATACCAGTAACTCTAAACCGAAACTGTACTGTAACCTATCCCTAACCCTAACCCTACACTGTACCGCAACCATAACCCTAACCATAACACTAACCCTAGCCCCTACCCTGACACTAACCTGTACGGTAACCCTAACTATAACCGTAAGCCTAACCCTAACCATAACCTGTACGGTAACCCTAACCCTAGCCCTAAACCTAACCGGTACCGTAACCCTAACCCTAACCCTACACTAATCTGTACCATAACCCTAACACTACCCCTAACCCTAACCTGTATGGTGACCATAACCCTAAAACTAACACTAAACCTAACCGGTACCGTAAACCTAACACTAACCCTAACCCTAACCCTAAACCTAACCCTAAACTTTATCGTAACCATAACACTAACCCTAAAACTAAACTGTACCGTAACCCTAACCTGTACTGTAACCCTAAACCTAACGCTAACTCTAACCCTAATGCTAACCTATACCATAACCGTAACCCACAACCTAACCTTAACCCTAACTTGTACCGTAACCCTAACCCTACCACTAAACATAACCCTAACCCTAACCAGTACCATAAACCTAACTGTAACCCTAAACTAACTATAACCTGTACCATAACCCTTACCCTAACCCTAACCCAAATGCTAACCTGTACCCTAACCCTAACCCTAACCCAAATGCTAACTGTACCGCAACCCTAACCCTAACCTGTACGGTAGCCCTAAGCCTAACCCTAACCCTAACACTAACCCTAACCTGTACCGCAACCCAATCCCTAACCCTAAGCCTAACCCTAACCCTGACCCTAACCTGTACGGGAACCCTAACACTAAAGCTAACCCTAACACTAACCCTATATTTTACCATAACCCTAGCCCTAACCCTAACACTAACCCTAATTGTAGCGTAACCCTGACCAAACCCTATCCCTAAACTTTACCGAACCCCTAATCCTAATCCTAACCCTAACCTGTACCGTAGCCCTACCACTAATCTTAAACATAACCTGTACTGTAACCCTAACCCTAACCTTAACCCTCACCCTAAGGCAAACCTGACTCGTAACCCTAACCCTAACACTAAACCTAACCCTAACTTGTATCGAAAACCTAACCCTAAACTTCACCCTAACCCTTCGCTGTACTGTAACCCTAACCCTAACCCTAACCTGTACCGTAACCGTAACCCTAACCCTAACCCTAACCCTAACCTGTACCGTAAACCTAAACCTAACCCTAACCCTAACTCTAACGCTAACTTATACAGTAACCCTTAAACTAAACCTAACCGTAAACCTAACCTGTACCGCAACCCAATCCCTAACCCTAAGCCTAACCCTAACACTAACCCTAACCTGTACGGTAACCCTAACACTACACCTAACCCTAAACCTAACCCTATATTTTACCATAACCCTAGCCCTAACCCTAACACTAACCCTAATTGTAGCGTAACCCTGACCAAACCCTATCCCTAAACTTTGCCGAACCCCTAATCCTAATCCTAACCCTAACCTGTACCGTAGCCCTACCACTAATCTTAAACATAACCTGTACTGTAACCCTAACCCTAACCTTAACCCTCACCCTAAGGCAAACCTGACTCGTAACCCTAACCCTAACACTAAACCTAACCCTAACTTGTATCGAAAATCTAACCCTAAACTTCACCCTAACCCTTCGCTGTACTGTAACCCTAACCCTAACCCTAACCTGTACCATAACCGTAACCCTAACCCTAACCCTAACCCTAACCTGTACCGTAAACCTAAACCTAACCCTAACCCTAACTCTAACGCTAACTTATACAGTAACCCTAAAACTAAACCTAACCGTAAACCTAACTTGTTCCATAACCCTAACCCTAACCCTAACCCTAACCCTAACCCTAATCTGTACGGTAAACATAACACTAAACCTAACCCTAAACCTAAATGGTACCATAACCCTCACTGTAACCCTAACCCTGCCGTAACCCTTACCTGTACCGTAACACTAACCCTAACCCTAAACCTAAGCTGTACCGTAACCCTAAACCTAACCCTAAAACTAACCTTTACCCTAACCTGTACTGAAATCCTAACCCTAAACCTAAACATAAACTGTACCGTAACCCTAACCCTAAAACTTACTCTAACCTGTTCGTAACCCTACCCCTAAACCTAAGCCTAACTTGTACCGTAATTCTAACCCTAAACCTAACCCTACCCATAATCCTAACCCACGACTGTACCGCAACCCTAACCGTCACCCTAACCCTAACCGTAACCCTTACCTGTACCGTAACCCTAACCCTAACCGTAACCCTTACCTGTACCGTAACACTAACCGTAACACTAAATCTAACCTTTACCGTAACCTGAACTGAAACCCTAACCCTAACCCGAACCATAACCTGTAACGTAACACTAACCCTGAAACTTACCCTAACGTGTACCATAACCATACCCTTAACCCTAACGGTAACATGTACCATAACTTTAACTCTAAATCTACCTCTATGGCAAAACTAACCCTATCCCTAACACTAACACTAACCCTAACCCCAACATGTACCGTAACACTAACCCTAACCCTAACCCTAACGCTAACACTAACCCTAAACCTAAACCCACCTGACCGTAACCCTCACCCTAAACCTAACCCTAACCCTAACTTTAACCCTAACCTGTACCATAACCCTAACCGTTACCCTCACCCTAACCTGTACCGTAACCCTAACCCTAACACTAACCCTACCCGTAACCCTAAACCACACCTGTATGGCAAACTTAACCCTAACCATAACCGTAACCATATCCCTAATCGTAAAACCACCTGTACCGTAAAACTAACCCTAACACTAAACATAACCCTACCCTGAACCGTAACCCTAACCCTACCCGTAACCCTAACCCACAACTGACCCGCAACCCTAACCGTAACCTAACCCTTACTGTAACCCGTACCTGTACCTTAACACTAACCTTAACCCCAAACCTAAGCTGTACCGTAACCCTAAACCTAAACCTAAACCTAACCCTAAACATAACACTTACCTGTTCCGTAACAATAACCTAAACCTAAACGTAACGAGTACCGTAAACCTAAACCTAACCCTACACTAACCCTAACACTAACCTGTACCGTAAGGCTAAACCTAAACCTAATCCTAACCGTAAACTGTACCGAAACCCTAACCCTAACACTAACCAGTACCGTAGCCCTAACCCTAACCCTAACTCTAACCCAAACCCTACCCTAACCTGTACCATAACCCTAACCCTAACCCTAACCATAAAACTTACCTATACCATAACACAAACCCTAAACCTAACGCTAATCCTAACCCTAACCGTAAAACTTACCTGTACCGTAGCCCTAAACCTAACCCTAACCCTAACCCAAACCAGAACCCTAACCTGTACTGTAACCCTAACACTAACCCTAACCGTAAAACTCACCTGTACCGTAACCCTAACCCTAACCCTAACCCTAACCCTACCGTAAATCTTACCTATACCGTAACACTAATCCTAACCCTAACCCTAACCCTAAACTGTACCGTAAA